>OV281342.1:0-15000 GCA_923062675.1 Marasmarcha lunaedactyla
AAAAACTAAAAAATTTTCGGGGTTGCGAACCCCTTTTCCCGGATCTGGCACCACTGCCAGTAAATTCAGTACCTGGACTACACGACTGAAAAAATCCCGACTTCCTAATCAAATCCCAGACCCCAAAACCAACGTCGCGAAGTTGGCAAAAACCACCCCCTCAAATTCCAGGCACTATAACAAACGCACCCCCCCTCCAAAAATTCCATACTCCATCGCGCCCTGAGCGCGCATTATCCCTCTCCCCCCCAACGTCAAATCCCTGAAATCCTTATCACAAACGCCGGAGCTATCGCAAAAACAACAGGAATAGCCGGACAGTCTGCAGACGCAAAAAATAAGATTGTTTTGATAAGGATTTTAGGGATTTAGTCCCGTATCTCGGGAACCGTTGATCCTAGGCCAAAAATAACCAAATTTTCGGCCCCCCCTCCCTAACCCACCCCCCTTACCACCCAGGCCCTCCATAGATTTATCCCTTCCAGACCTACCCCCAAAATTTCAACCCCCTACCCCTAAATTAGAAAAATATTTTTGTAGTTTAAGTATTTATGTTGTACGGGGTACACCTGTAGGGAGTACCTTAGTATATATATTTCATATTTTTGGACATATCCTGTTAGGTGTAACTCCGGAACCCCTGGTCCGATTTAGCTGGGACCTTCACTGAAGGGTTGGTTTTTGCGAGCACCACCCCCTCCCCCCCCCCAACTCTACATAGAGTCGGTAAAAATTTAATACGTTGCTCTGGTAGGGACCTTAAGTCCAAGTTTTCTAGTTGTCCTCGCACCACCCCCCGACCACCCCCACCCCCTTTTTTGTAATTTTAAAAAAATTTTTTTTTTCTAAGTTTTAGTATAATAAATTTAAATTGTTAGTGAATTAGTTTTTTGACAAAGGGATTATATAGACTTAAGATCGACTCTACATAGAGCTATCTAGAGTCAATTGTAGAGCATAACAAAAATTGCAGGGAAACGTAACTGACTCTACCAGGTACTCTGAACCGGGGAATTTATAGAACAAAACTGACTCTACATTTATTTAAATTATTTATTATTATTTGACAAAATTTTTTATTTTATTTAATTTTGTTTTAATTTATTTAAAATTTTAATTATTTCAATTATTTAAATATTTTTACACGATAATAGGGACATTATACACCCCTATTATCACGACTGAATTTATAATTCTAATTTAATTTTATTTTATATTATTTTTATTTGTTGACGTGCGACAATGGCGCTCTATCGTACCCCCAATAAACCGACTGAATGTGTAGCAGATATCTCCGTCCCAAAGACTTACACGGTAACACCTACAACAAGCCAGGCAGGACCTGAAGGTAGAGTTACAAATTGGGTGTTAGAGGCCAAGACGTGTAGGGAGAAAACTTTCGAACAGCTGAAAGCGTCGAAAAATACAAAGACGGAAATAAAAAGGGATATAGCTAGAGCATGCGAAAGATTATACACATTAGTCAAAGAAATGGCGAGGGTAATAGAACAGGGTGCGAAACAGGAAGAACGTGAGGTGGAACCAGAAACCCAAAACTGTCCACTTAATGATGAATTAATAAAACAATTACAAATGACACAAGAATTCATTGCTGACAACAATGCAAGAATGGAAGAACTAAAATATGTCATTGAGACCCAAAAACAGACAGCACTTTGTGTCAGACCGGACAGCTACGCGGGTGCGGTGTCGGGCCAATTAAAAGCTAATGCTTTTGAGCGGACGACTCTGCACTCTGTAGTTGTGTCATCAGGTAACGTGAATGACACGAGTGAAAATGTACTGGAGAGAGTAAGGGAGGCCGTGAAGGCGAAGGATGGCTGGATCCAGGTAGAGAGAGCGAGGAAGGCAAAAGACCAGAAAGTCATCTTGAGCTGTAGGACGACCGAAGAAAGGACACAGGTCAGGCGGAGGATAGAGAAGGTTGGCGACAACCTGAGATGTGAAGAAGTCACAAATAAGGACCCCCTCCTACAGCTCGGAAGCGTACTCGCCGTGCACACGGACGACGAAGTCGTAGAGGCGCTCAGAAATCAAAACCCGCACATCTTTGTGGGACTTAACGAGGAAGATGATAGGGTGACCGTTAAGTTCCGCAAAAGAACACGAAATCCGCAAGTCAATCACGTGATTCTGAGCGTCTCTCCGGTCATCTGGAATAGGAGTCTAAATAATAGCGTGTTGCACATAGACTTGCAAAGGGTCAGGGTTGAGGATCATTCTCCCTTGATCCAATGCACTAGATGCCTTGGATTCGGCCATAGTAGGCGCCTGTGCAAACGCACAGCAGACTTGTGCAGCCACTGCGGAGGTGAGCACCATAAAGCAGAATGTCCGGATTACCGCGAGGGCCTCTCGCCAAAGTGTACAAACTGCGTTGCAACTAATGCACATCGCAACGAAGTGTCCCACAACGCGTTCAGCCATTCATGCCCGGTCCGGAAACGGTGGGACGAATTGGCTCGCGCATCGGTGGCCTATTGCTGAGGTGGCCATCGCGGAAAAAAGCCTGCTTGCCGACACTCTGCCCCCTAACACGCAGAAATAATACAAAGTATATTAATAGTATATGTATATATAATATTTACACGCACAGGGCAGGGATCGGAAGCTGGTTGGGTACCTTCACTATTTTAATAGATAGCGAAACCGGAACCAGTTTCTAGATCTAGCCCAAGACACCAAAAACTCAACAAGCACTAACACACCGTCTGAAACAGAACTGGTATAGCCAATTATACTCCTCCAGGGTGTATTGGGTTAGTTAGCTATTAAATTGACAATGGCAACCAACATCCAGATTGTAGTTGCCAACAACATCAAATGTGATAAACAATAATCTCAGGAAACTAAAACAAGATACTTAAATAAATAATATGTTGACAAAATATTTTGTTAAATATTGGGGCAACATATAAATTATAAGAATGTAATAAATAAAGAATTAAAATAAGCTTAAATAACTAGATATAATTAATGCAACTGAGTGAAATTGTGTAAATAAATAAACAGCCTTTAACATAAAGCTAAATTACAATTAATAATAAAATGTAGAGTTGCAACTCTACAATTGAAATAATCAAAACTATGTATAACAGTTACTATAAAACATACTAGATATAAATGTAAGTATACAAATAGTATTAAAACATATTGTATAGTAATAAATAGACAATAAGAAAGAAATTAAATAAATGTATATAATTTAATAAGCATGTAAAATGTAACTCGACAAAAATGTATCATTAATGAAACAGAAAAATAAAAACAAACTAAAAGAAAGAATAGATAGCAGAAACTGTATACCTCAAGAGAGGAACAAAATATTTGGAATGTAAAAATTTAACTTTATGTAAAATTTTAAAAAAAACAAAACTCTAAGAGTTGGAAATGTAAATTGAAAGGCTTATAAATAAGCACATTGAAATAAATAAAAAAACCTCACGTGTTACCCCATCCTTAAACCCTGATATTAGAATATAAGCTGAAAAGTAGTCAATGACTAGTACGATAGTCGGGAATCCCACCCGTAAGAGTGTAAAAGAGATGTATGAGAGAAAGACAAAGTATGAAGAATGAAAGTGCGAGAAGTATAAATGATAGAACTGGAATGAGAGGTATTAGCGCATTAAAAAAGTTAGCTTCCCCCATGGAGCTAGAGTAGTCGCAAAAAAAAAAAAAAAAAAAAAAAAAAAAAAAATAAACTAACCTAACCTAACCTAACCTAACCTAACCTAACCTAACCTAACCTAACCTAACCTAACCTAACCTAACCTAACCTAACCTAACCTAACCTAACCTAACCTAACCTAACCTAACCTAACCTAACCTAACCTAACCTAACCTAACCTAACCTAACCTAACCTAACCTAACCTAACCTAACCTAACCTAACCTAACCTAACCTAACCTAACCTAACCTAACCTAACCTAACCTAACCTAACCTAACCTAACCTAACCTAACCTAACCTAACCTAACCTAACCTAACCTAACCTAACCTAACCTAACCTAACCTAACCTAACCTAACCTAACCTAACCTAACCTAACCTAACCTAACCTAACCTAACCTAACCTAACCTAACCTAACCTAACCTAACCTAACCTAACCTAACCTAACCTAACCTAACCTAACCTAACCTAACCTAACCTAACCTAACCTAACCTAACCTAACCTAACCTAACCTAACCTAACCTAACCTAACCTAACCTAACCTAACCTAACCTAACCTAACCTAACCTAACCTAACCTAACCTAACCTAACCTAACCTAACCTAACCTAACCTAACCTAACCTAACCTAACCTAACCTAACCTAACCTAACCTAACCTAACCTAACCTAACCTAACCTAACCTAACCTAACCTAACCTAACCTAACCTAACCTAACCTAACCTAACCTAACCTAACCTAACCTAACCTAACCTAACCTAACCTAACCTAACCTAACCTAACCTAACCTAACCTAACCTAACCTAACCTAACCTAACCTAACCTAACCTAACCTAACCTAACCTAACCTAACCTAACCTAACCTAACCTAACCTAACCTAACCTAACCTAACCTAACCTAACCTAACCTAACCTAACCTAACCTAACCTAACCTAACCTAACCTAACCTAACCTAACCTAACCTAACCTAACCTAACCTAACCTAACCTAACCTAACCTAACCTAACCTAACCTAACCTAACCTAACCTAACCTAACCTAACCTAACCTAACCTAACCTAACCTAACCTAACCTAACCTAACCTAACCTAACCTAACCTAACCTAACCTAACCTAACCTAACCTAACCTAACCTAACCTAACCTAACCTAACCTAACCTAACCTAACCTAACCTAACCTAACCTAACCTAACCTAACCTAACCTAACCTAACCTAACCTAACCTAACCTAACCTAACCTAACCTAACCTAACCTAACCTAACCTAACCTAACCTAACCTAACCTAACTTAACCTAACCTAACCTAACCTAACCTAACCTAACCTAACCTAACCTAACCTAACCTAACCTAACCTAACCTAACCTAACCTAACCTAACCTAACCTAACCTAACCTAACCTAACCTAACCTAACCTAACCTAACCTAACCTAACCTAACCTAACCTAACCTAACCTAACCTAACCTAACCTAACCTAACCTAACCTAACCTAACCTAACCTAACCTAACCTAACCTAACCTAACCTAACCTAACCTAACCTAACCTAACCTAACCTAACCTAACCTAACCTAACCTAACCTAACCTAACCTAACCTAACCTAACCTAACCTAACCTAACCTAACCTAACCTAACCTAACCTAACCTAACCTAACCTAACCTAACCTAACCTAACCTAACCTAACCTAACCTAACCTAACCTAACCTAACCTAACCTAACCTAACCTAACCTAACCTAACCTAACCTAACCTAACCTAACCTAACCTAACCTAACCTAACCTAACCTAACCTAACCTAACCTAACCTAACCTAACCTAACCTAACCTAACCTAACCTAACCTAACCTAACCTAACCTAACCTAACCTAACCTAACCTAACCTAACCTAACCTAACCTAACCTAACCTAACCTAACCTAACCTAACCTAACCTAACCTAACCTAACCTAACCTAACCTAACCTAACCTAACCTAACCTAACCTAACCTAACCTAACCTAACCTAACCTAACCTAACCTAACCTAACCTAACCTAACCTAACCTAACCTAACCTAACCTAACCTAACCTAACCTAACCTAACCTAACCTAACCTAACCTAACCTAACCTAACCTAACCTAACCTAACCTAACCTAACCTAACCTAACCTAACCTAACCTAACCTAACCTAACCTAACCTAACCTAACCTAACCTAACCTAACCTAACCTAACCTAACCTAACCTAACCTAACCTAACCTAACCTAACCTAACCTAACCTAACCTAACCTAACCTAACCTAACCTAACCTAACCTAACCTAACCTAACCTAACCTAACCTAACCTAACCTAACCTAACCTAACCTAACCTAACCTAACCTAACCTAACCTAACCTAACCTAACCTAACCTAACCTAACCTAACCTAACCTAACCTAACCTAACCTAACCTAACCTAACCTAACCTAACCTAACCTAACCTAACCTAACCTAACCTAACCTAACCTAACCTAACCTAACCTAACCTAACCTAACCTAACCTAACCTAACCTAACCTAACCTAACCTAACCTAACCTAACCTAACCTAACCTAACCTAACCTAACCTAACCTAACCTAACCTAACCTAACCTAACCTAACCTAACCTAACCTAACCTAACCTAACCTAACCTAACCTAACCTAACCTAACCTAACCTAACCTAACCTAACCTAACCTAACCTAACCTAACCTAACCTAACCTAACCTAACCTAACCTAACCTAACCTAACCTAACCTAACCTAACCTAACCTAACCTAACCTAACCTAACCTAACCTAACCTAACCTAACCTAACCTAACCTAACCTAACCTAACCTAACCTAACCTAACCTAACCTAACCTAACCTAACCTAACCTAACCTAACCTAACCTAACCTAACCTAACCTAACCTAACCTAACCTAACCTAACCTAACCTAACCTAACCTAACCTAACCTAACCTAACCTAACCTAACCTAACCTAACCTAACCTAACCTAACCTAACCTAACCTAACCTAACCTAACCTAACCTAACCTAACCTAACCTAACCTAACCTAACCTAACCTAACCTAACCTAACCTAACCTAACCTAACCTAACCTAACCTAACCTAACCTAACCTAACCTAACCTAACCTAACCTAACCTAACCTAACCTAACCTAACCTAACCTAACCTAACCTAACCTAACCTAACCTAACCTAACCTAACCTAACCTAACCTAACCTAACCTAACCTAACCTAACCTAACCTAACCTAACCTAACCTAACCTAACCTAACCTAACCTAACCTAACCTAACCTAACCTAACCTAACCTAACCTAACCTAACCTAACCTAACCTAACCTAACCTAACCTAACCTAACCTAACCTAACCTAACCTAACCTAACCTAACCTAACCTAACCTAACCTAACCTAACCTAACCTAACCTAACCTAACCTAACCTAACCTAACCTAACCTAACCTAACCTAACCTAACCTAACCTAACCTAACCTAACCTAACCTAACCTAACCTAACCTAACCTAACCTAACCTAACCTAACCTAACCTAACCTAACCTAACCTAACCTAACCTAACCTAACCTAACCTAACCTAACCTAACCTAACCTAACCTAACCTAACCTAACCTAACCTAACCTAACCTAACCTAACCTAACCTAACCTAACCTAACCTAACCTAACCTAACCTAACCTAACCTAACCTAACCTAACCTAACCTAACCTAACCTAACCTAACCTAACCTAACCTAACCTAACCTAACCTAACCTAACCTAACCTAACCTAACCTAACCTAACCTAACCTAACCTAACCTAACCTAACCTAACCTAACCTAACCTAACCTAACCTAACCTAACCTAACCTAACCTAACCTAACCTAACCTAACCTAACCTAACCTAACCTAACCTAACCTAACCTAACCTAACCTAACCTAACCTAACCTAACCTAACCTAACCTAACCTAACCTAACCTAACCTAACCTAACCTAACCTAACCTAACCTAACCTAACCTAACCTAACCTAACCTAACCTAACCTAACCTAACCTAACCTAACCTAACCTAACCTAACCTAACCTAACCTAACCTAACCTAACCTAACCTAACCTAACCTAACCTAACCTAACCTAACCTAACCTAACCTAACCTAACCTAACCTAACCTAACCTAACCTAACCTAACCTAACCTAACCTAACCTAACCTAACCTAACCTAACCTAACCTAACCTAACCTAACCTAACCTAACCTAACCTAACCTAACCTAACCTAACCTAACCTAACCTAACCTAACCTAACCTAACCTAACCTAACCTAACCTAACCTAACCTAACCTAACCTAACCTAACCTAACCTAACCTAACCTAACCTAACCTAACCTAACCTAACCTAACCTAACCTAACCTAACCTAACCTAACCTAACCTAACCTAACCTAACCTAACCTAACCTAACCTAACCTAACCTAACCTAACCTAACCTAACCTAACCTAACCTAACCTAACCTAACCTAACCTAACCTAACCTAACCTAACCTAACCTAACCTAACCTAACCTAACCTAACCTAACCTAACCTAACCTAACCTAACCTAACCTAACCTAACCTAACCTAACCTAACCTAACCTAACCTAACCTAACCTAACCTAACCTAACCTAACCTAACCTAACCTAACCTAACCTAACCTAACCTAACCTAACCTAACCTAACCTAACCTAACCTAACCTAACCTAACCTAACCTAACCTAACCTAACCTAACCTAACCTAACCTAACCTAACCTAACCTAACCTAACCTAACCTAACCTAACCTAACCTAACCTAACCTAACCTAACCTAACCTAACCTAACCTAACCTAACCTAACCTAACCTAACCTAACCTAACCTAACCTAACCTAACCTAACCTAACCTAACCTAACCTAACCTAACCTAACCTAACCTAACCTAACCTAACCTAACCTAACCTAACCTAACCTAACCTAACCTAACCTAACCTAACCTAACCTAACCTAACCTAACCTAACCTAACCTAACCTAACCTAACCTAACCTAACCTAACCTAACCTAACCTAACCTAACCTAACCTAACCTAACCTAACCTAACCTAACCTAACCTAACCTAACCTAACCTAACCTAACCTAACCTAACCTAACCTAACCTAACCTAACCTAACCTAACCTAACCTAACCTAACCTAACCTAACCTAACCTAACCTAACCTAACCTAACCTAACCTAACCTAACCTAACCTAACCTAACCTAACCTAACCTAACCTAACCTAACCTAACCTAACCTAACCTAACCTAACCTAACCTAACCTAACCTAACCTAACCTAACCTAACCTAACCTAACCTAACCTAACCTAACCTAACCTAACCTAACCTAACCTAACCTAACCTAACCTAACCTAACCTAACCTAACCTAACCTAACCTAACCTAACCTAACCTAACCTAACCTAACCTAACCTAACCTAACCTAACCTAACCTAACCTAACCTAACCTAACCTAACCTAACCTAACCTAACCTAACCTAACCTAACCTAACCTAACCTAACCTAACCTAACCTAACCTAACCTAACCTAACCTAACCTAACCTAACCTAACCTAACCTAACCTAACCTAACCTAACCTAACCTAACCTAACCTAACCTAACCTAACCTAACCTAACCTAACCTAACCTAACCTAACCTAACCTAACCTAACCTAACCTAACCTAACCTAACCTAACCTAACCTAACCTAACCTAACCTAACCTAACCTAACCTAACCTAACCTAACCTAACCTAACCTAACCTAACCTAACCTAACCTAACCTAACCTAACCTAACCTAACCTAACCTAACCTAACCTAACCTAACCTAACCTAACCTAACCTAACCTAACCTAACCTAACCTAACCTAACCTAACCTAACCTAACCTAACCTAACCTAACCTAACCTAACCTAACCTAACCTAACCTAACCTAACCTAACCTAACCTAACCTAACCTAACCTAACCTAACCTAACCTAACCTAACCTAACCTAACCTAACCTAACCTAACCTAACCTAACCTAACCTAACCTAACCTAACCTAACCTAACCTAACCTAACCTAACCTAACCTAACCTAACCTAACCTAACCTAACCTAACCTAACCTAACCTAACCTAACCTAACCTAACCTAACCTAACCTAACCTAACCTAACCTAACCTAACCTAACCTAACCTAACCTAACCTAACCTAACCTAACCTAACCTAACCTAACCTAACCTAACCTAACCTAACCTAACCTAACCTAACCTAACCTAACCTAACCTAACCTAACCTAACCTAACCTAACCTAACCTAACCTAACCTAACCTAACCTAACCTAACCTAACCTAACCTAACCTAACCTAACCTAACCTAACCTAACCTAACCTAACCTAACCTAACCTAACCTAACCTAACCTAACCTAACCTAACCTAACCTAACCTAACCTAACCTAACCTAACCTAACCTAACCTAACCTAACCTAACCTAACCTAACCTAACCTAACCTAACCTAACCTAACCTAACCTAACCTAACCTAACCTAACCTAACCTAACCTAACCTAACCTAACCTAACCTAACCTAACCTAACCTAACCTAACCTAACCTAACCTAACCTAACCTAACCTAACCTAACCTAACCTAACCTAACCTAACCTAACCTAACCTAACCTAACCTAACCTAACCTAACCTAACCTAACCTAACCTAACCTAACCTAACCTAACCTAACCTAACCTAACCTAACCTAACCTAACCTAACCTAACCTAACCTAACCTAACCTAACCTAACCTAACCTAACCTAACCTAACCTAACCTAACCTAACCTAACCTAACCTAACCTAACCTAACCTAACCTAACCTAACCTAACCTAACCTAACCTAACCTAACCTAACCTAACCTAACCTAACCTAACCTAACCTAACCTAACCTAACCTAACCTAACCTAACCTAACCTAACCTAACCTAACCTAACCTAACCTAACCTAACCTAACCTAACCTAACCTAACCTAACCTAACCTAACCTAACCTAACCTAACCTAACCTAACCTAACCTAACCTAACCTAACCTAACCTAACCTAACCTAACCTAACCTAACCTAACCTAACCTAACCTAACCTAACCTAACCTAACCTAACCTAACCTAACCTAACCTAACCTAACCTAACCTAACCTAACCTAACCTAACCTAACCTAACCTAACCTAACCTAACCTAACCTAACCTAACCTAACCTAACCTAACCTAACCTAACCTAACCTAACCTAACCTAACCTAACCTAACCTAACCTAACCTAACCTAACCTAACCTAACCTAACCTAACCTAACCTAACCTAACCTAACCTAACCTAACCTAACCTAACCTAACCTAACCTAACCTAACCTAACCTAACCTAACCTAACCTAACCTAACCTAACCTAACCTAACCTAACCTAACCTAACCTAACCTAACCTAACCTAACCTAACCTAACCTAACCTAACCTAACCTAACCTAACCTAACCTAACCTAACCTAACCTAACCTAACCTAACCTAACCTAACCTAACCTAACCTAACCTAACCTAACCTAACCTAACCTAACCTAACCTAACCTAACCTAACCTAACCTAACCTAACCTAACCTAACCTAACCTAACCTAACCTAACCTAACCTAACCTAACCTAACCTAACCTAACCTAACCTAACCTAACCATGGACCGTGGTCACCCCGACCCGAGAACACGTGTACCGTAACCGCTACGCTCGCTCGCGCCTCAAAAAAGTCTTTTAAATTCGTAACAAGTGGGTTTTTCGCAGTAATCATTGAGTGTGATACATCAAAGTGTGCGGAAAAATCAGTGCTACACCGTGGTGTAAGCAGAAAGTGAAAGTGACACAGTGGCGAAGTAGAAAGTGAGAAAAAGTGGTTTTTCTAACCTTCAAAAAACTTTGATAAAATACGCTGTGCGTTTAATCGGCCTGACCCCCAAGTTTTTTGGTGTCGCCGGAAGCGCCCCAACGAGAGCTACAAATTGACACCCCTTTTGGATTTTTTCCGCCCCCACGGGCGACGCAAAATCCAAAAAAATAAAAACCACGTGGCCACGTGGAAGCAGTTCCCGTGACGTCAGACACCATCCACCCACCTGGATCGACGCGCCGAGCCAACACCAACCTGGAACAGTTTTTACAATTTAAGTATCTCAAATAGTTTATTAGAAATCTCATTTTAAAAAATAGCCTAATTTTCAAAAATTCATAAATTCAAAAGTAGATCGATAAGATATATTTTAAAAAATTTATTAGTATTTAGTTTGGCACTGTTTACAACATATTTAAAAATTAAAATTTTTCAACGAGTAGTTTTTAAGATATTTGGATTTTAAAATTTAAGGGTAGTTGGAAAGGGTTGAAGGAGCAACCCTAGATCTTTTTCAACCCCCCTAAAAAATTCTATGTATTTAAGATAGTAAGTAAAAATTTTTTCAGAATTTTAAATTGGATATTTCTATTTTTAATTGAAATAATTTAATAAAAAATCTAGTTTTTCTTGATTTAAAAATACTAAAATTAAACTTAAAATTGTAAATTGCAAATAAAAGTGTCGGCCGTAACGAGCCCTTTAAAAAGAGTCCAAACACGGACATTCTCGGGTAAAAGGGGACAGAATAATTAAAGTTTTTGGATTTTGGTCGGCCATATTGCCCGCCATATTGTGACTACGGGACAAAATTATTTTAGTTTTACATTAGAAATTAGTGATAGCAGAGAAACGTTCTTTTCTGTAATAATATAAATAACACTTAAATCACAACTTTAGTATCCCCCCCCACCCCCTGTGATAAAAATATTCCCGGATTTCATCCAGACTTTGGGATTTTGTTGCTTGGGACTCGGGAGGACCAAGGATACCCGACACACCCCTGTCCGACCATATTAGCCTATAATACAAAGTAGTTTGCATAAAATTTTCAGCACCCCTTATTTTCAGAATTTTTTAAAAAATTATAGGTACTCAACAGGGACAAACGGGATACGGGATTCGAACCGGGAACTTCCTGGCCAGCCTCAGCAACCATTAGTTTTATCCCGGGACTAATAGTTTACTTTACAAAAATTTTTAAAGCAGATAAGGGTCCGGGACGCCATTATCAAGTAACTTGGTAACCCACTTTTAAGGGTGAAGGAGTGGGAATTTCGCAAAAATAACGAAATTCTCATTCAGTTTGATCTGAAGCAGTTTCGGGGGCAATCTACCTGTACCCACCCCCAAAACTCACCCCCGGGAAGTTTTTTGGAAAAAACTAGAAAAATTTTGGGGTTGCAAACCCCCGTTCCAGAATCTGGCCACACTGCCAGTAAATTTGGTACCTCGGCTAGACGATCCCGGAAATCCCGCCCTTCTGGCTTAATATTAGACCCCTAAACCAACCTCTTGAAGCTGACAAAAACTACCCCTTCAGCTTCCAGGTACTGTAACTGTTGCACCCCCCCCCCAAAAATTCCGATTTTCATTGCGCCTTGTGCGCACACTATCCCTTTCCCCCCAACGTAAATTTCCTAAAATCCTTATCACAAACACCGGAGCTATCGCAGGAACACCAAAAATAGCCGGGCAGTCTGCAAACGTAAAAAATAAGATTGTTTTGATAAGGATTTTAGGGAATAATCCCCGTATCTCGGGAACCGTTGCTCCTAGGCCAAAAATAGCAAAATTTTTGGCCCCCCTCCCTAACCCACCCCCCTTACCACCCAGGCCCTCCATAGATATTTCCCTCCCAGACCCACCCCTAAAGTTTCAACCCCCTACCCTTAAATAAGCAAAATATTTTTTGGTCTTAAGTATTAATGTTGTACGGGGTACACTTGTAGGTAGTACCTCGAATATAGTTTTAGTTATTTTTGGATATTTACAGGAGGTGTAACTTCGGAACCCCTGGTCCGATCCAGCTGGGACCTTCACTAAAGGGTTGGTTTTTGTGAGCACTACCCCCTCCCCCCCCCCTTAACTCTACATAGAGATAAAAAATTTTTTATTTTATTTACAGTCGGGACCTTCAGTCCAAATCTTCCCTGGAGTATCTGCACCCCCCTGCCCACCCCCCACCCCTTTTATTATTTATTTTAATTATTTTATTTATTTCTATTTTTATAAATTCTTAAATTGTTAGTGTAACTGGACACTTTTCCATCGGAACTTGCGACCCCTGGTGACCAATAAATTTTGACAGTTCGACTTTGACGGCCATAGGTCCGCCATTTTGAAAAGGAAAAAACAGTCCTAACTCGGGCACCAAAGGTCGTAGCAGGTTGGGGTTTCGACCAAACTTGTTGGTAGATTGAGCTCTACCGATAGAGTCAACCTGACTCTACATATAAAATTTTTATAAAAAGTTATTATCAAAATTTTTGTTTTATTTAATTGTTTGACTGTATTGGCTCTACCAGGTACTCCGAAACGGGATATACAAACACCCTACTCTACATTGAAAAATTCTTATTATTTATCTTATTATTTATTTCATAATAACATATACACTCTACAAATATTTACACAATAAATAGGGACATTATACACCCCTATTTATTACAGGAAATAACAAACACCTTACTCTACATTTGAAAATTTTTATTATTAATTTATTATTTATTTTATCGATTATTTATTTATTTTATAATATATACACTACAAATACACTCTACAAACATTTACACAATAAATAGGGAAATTATACACCCCTATTTATTAAGATAATTATACATATTTTATTTTATTTTATTTACGTTCATTGACGTTTCGCGACTGCTATGGCGCTCTACAGGACCCCCAATAAGATGACAGGGGATGTAACAGACACCTCCGTCCCAAAACCCTTCTCTACAACACCAAAGACGAGTCAGGCTGGCCCTGAAAGAAAAATCAGAGAATGGCTCTCAGAGGCCAAAGAATGTAGAGAAAGGACGCTAGAACAAATTAACGCATCAAGAAATTTAAAAACTGAGATAAAGAAAGATATTATAAAGGAATGCGAAAGACTCTACGCAGTTGTCAAGGAAATGGCAAAAGAACTAGCGCAGAACAAGACACAGGATAGAAGGGAAGAATATATGACCGTGACAACAAATAAAAATTATACTCAAAATGAAGATCTACTAGCCCAATTAAAATTAACTCAGGAATGCTTATCCGAAAATAACACCAGGATGGAGCAACTGAAGGAGCTGATGGAAAATCACAAAGAGTCAGCACCCAGGGACAGACCAGACAGTTACGCGGATGCGGTGTCGGGCCGATCGAAAGATGAT
>OV281342.1:20000-45000 GCA_923062675.1 Marasmarcha lunaedactyla
GAGATGGTGCGCAGGAAGCGCACGCGCCATCTCGAGCCCTGGACCGGAAGCGGATTCCCCCGAACCCGCCAACGAAGGCTCATGGGACTGCGGGAGAGGGAGGCTTTCGGCAACGAAAGCCGCCCTCCGGCGTCCCGTGCGACGGCGACGAAGCGGAAGGGAGGATGCATCATCTTCCCTCGCCCTCTCCGCCGCCTCCTTCGCGAGCATTACGGCCTCGCAGAAGGATCGCACCGCCTGCCACGATCTCTCACTCTCGACCATAGCGCGAACCACGGTCGGGAGCGAGATGTCGGCACCCAATACAGAGCCGAGCGCGCTGCGCTCCGCATCCCACGCCGGGCACACCTCCAGCGTGTGCTGGGCCGTCTCGTCGAGGCAATCGTCGCAGTGG
Source organism: Marasmarcha lunaedactyla (assembly GCA_923062675.1). Lineage (NCBI taxonomy): Eukaryota > Metazoa > Arthropoda > Insecta > Lepidoptera > Pterophoridae > Marasmarcha > Marasmarcha lunaedactyla. Next base: position 20,395 of record OV281342.1, read on the forward strand.
TGGCACCTGGCAGTCGGTTCCCGACCGATCCGAAACAGGTAACTCCCGAAACAACCATGTCCCGAGAGCACCTGCGTCAGACGGTAGGTCAGGAAACCGTGTCGCCTACCCAACCACTGCTGAAAGACCGGACGAATTGCCTCGATAGTCCAGAGTCCGGCGCTCGAAAGCGCCAGCCTGGACTCCCACGCTTCGGTAGCCCGTTGGCGCAGCTCAGCTCTGTGCCCCTCCTGTTCCTGCAGTGCAGGCGGGTGACCCCTGGCCCGGAGCGCCTCCACGCGCCACTCGTAGAGCGACGCGAGGGCTCTCGCTTCCAGGTCCCAGGGAATAGTACCCGCCAGCACGCAAGATGCCTCACCCGAGATCGTGCGATAACCCCGTACCACCCTGATCGCCATCACCCGCTGGACTCGCGTCAAGCGGGCGACATTGCTGCGAGTCAGGGCGCTGCCGGCCCACACAGGGGCACCATACAGGGCCATCGATCTCACGATTCCCGCGTAGAGACGCCGACACGACGTCTCAGGTCCGCCGAGATTCGGCAGCAGCCTTCCCAGGGCCGCAGCCGCCCTCAGCAGCCGAGGCTCAAGGCACTCGAAGTGGGGGCCGAAGTTCCACCGGCTATCCAGGACGAGTCCCAGATAGCGCATCGACGGCCTCACGTCGATGCGGACTCCGGATACGACGATATGGGCACCCCGGGGCGGCGCGTTCCGCGGGCCATGGAAAACCACGGCCTCGGACTTTTCGAGCGCCACCCGCAAACCCAATCGTCGTATGCGGCCCACCACGAATGCCGCGCCGGCGGTGGCGCGCAAGGAAGCATCCCTGTGGCTTTTGCCTCGGGCAGTGACCAAGGTGTCGTCCGCGTAACAGACTACGCCGACACCCGGCACTGTGGCTCCTCGCAGCACCCAGTCGTAGCCGATGTTCCAGAGGAGTGGGCCTAGTACCGACCCCTGAGGAACGCCGCACGACATCTCCCGCCGACACCACCGGTCTCGACCGGGGTATTCCACCGCACGCCCAGACAGGTAGTCCCCGACGACCCGGCGCAGGTACGGAGGAACTCCGTGGAATCGGAGCCCCTCCCTGATGCAGCTCCAGGGGAGGGAGTTAAATGCGTTGGCGATGTCCAGAGACACCGCCAACACGACCTCACCCCGGGCGATCGCGTCCTGCGCCAAGGACTTAACCCGCTGAATCGCGTCTACGGCAGACCTACCCCTGCGGAATCCAAACTGGCAGTCTGCCAGATCCGGTCCGACATCCTCTAGGTGCTCGACGATCCGGGCGGCCACAACTCTCTCAAAGAGTTTGGCGTCCTCGTCGAGCATCACTATCGGGCGGTACGCAGATGGGGATTCCGCCGGACGCCCTTCCTTTCTGAGGAGAACGAGACGACCTGTCTTCCACCGCTGTGGAACCTGGCCTAGGGCCAGACAGGCGTCGAAAAGTCTCCTCAGACGAGGCTCGAGGGCATCCATGGCCAAGACCAACACCCGGCCGGGTACGCCGTCAGGACCGGGGGCGGTGTTTTTGGCTCGCAGCCGCAACACCGCAGCTCCCAGCTCTCCCGGGGTCACTGACGGCGCCACATCCGGGCCGGGCTCCGCGGCAACCGAAGGCATCATGGGGGGACTGGGATGGTCCCCCGTCTGCGGAAACAGGGCCGCAACGACTCTGTCCAGGATTTGCGGCTGGAGACTTCGCGTGAGTGGGGGCGCCCAGGGGCGAAGTTTGCACATCACCAACCTGTACGGCCTCCCCCACGGGTCGCGGTTCAACGTCCCCAGCAACTCCTCCCTCGCAAGAGCCTTAGCCCTGCCGATCGCTGCCTTCAGCTGCCGCCGGGACTCCTTGAAGGAAGCATGCAGGAGTGCAATCACATTCTCCTCCCGCATCCGCCACCGCCTGTAATTGGTGTACTGGCGTCGTGCGACCACACAAGCTGCACGCAGTTGCGTGAGCTCGGCGGACCACCAGTACACCTGGGGCTTCGGGGGACGACGCCTGGCTCGGGGCATTGACGCGTCGCAAACCTGCGACAACGCGCCCCGCAACCATTCCGCCTCGTCCTCCACCACCACGGGGCCCACAGGCGCGGACACCCATGATTGCACAATTGCAGCTTCCTTCGCGAGGTCCCTGTCGAGGTGCCTCAACTGCCACCTCGGGCCGTCGTCAACCGGGGGCCGGAAGGGACCGGCTGGATCTGACGGGGATACGGCTGCGAGATCGAACCGAATGTATCGGTGATCACACAACACCGCCGTATCCACCACTCCCCAGTCCCGAACACGGCGCGCCAGGGCGGGACTCGCGAACGTGATGTCCACGATCGACTCGCCCTGGGGTCGCACGCACGTGCTCATCGATCCCCGGTTGAGAAGGGCCAACCCTTGTCCGAGGGCAAACTCCTCCAGTGCCTCGCCAAATACATCCGTTCTGACGGAACCCCAAGCCGTATTCCAGGCATTGAAGTCGCCAGCGAGAAGCACTTGGCGAGGGTGGCATTGGCCGATTAAGGCGCCCACCCGTCCGAGATAAATCTCGAACTCGGCGAGTGTGCGGTTCGGGGAAAAGTAGCCACCGACGACTACAAAATCCTCAAACCACACAGCGACGTATCCCGGACCCTTCGCTACCTTTTCGAAGGGTGGGGAGTTCGCCGCGCCCCATCGGACGATCGCGACGGAGCCGTCATTGTCCCGAACCCAGTTCGCACCGGGGGGGACATAGTACGGCTCGCAGATCACGGCCACGTCTATCGACCACTCCGCAAAGCTCTGGAACAGGAGGTCCTGAGCTCTGGCGGAGTGTTCGATATTCGCCTGGAGGAATCGGAGCTTGTGGTCCATAACTAGGATTCCATGGCCACAAGTCCGTCCCCGGACACTCCAGCTGAGCTGCCGCTGGCCGACTGCGTTGAGGATGCAGTCGGTGGTGGTAGCCGCCTTTTAGGCCGAGGGGCATGGCACGATTTGCCCCCCAGCCTGTGATCGGCCGGCTTCTTGGCAGCCGCGCACACAGTGCAGTGTGCAGCGGCGGCGTTGCAGTCGCGGGCGACGTGGCCCGGCTTTCCGCAGCGGTAACAATTACTGCTGCGGTCAACCGGACTGCTGCACTGCTCCCGGACGTGCCCGAGTTGCAGGCACCGGAAGCAGCGCAGAGGTCTCGCTTCGAGGAGCGAGACCTTCGCCGACACCCACCCGACAAGCAACCGCCTGCCATCAGCCACCTTATTGGCGGCAGCCACCGGGCAGCTCAGCCAGAGCGTGCCCAGACCCGATTTGTCGAGGCGGACCTCGCCAGTCTTGATGGACGCAATTGGGCATCCACCAATTCCGGCCACCGCCGCCGCGACATCTGCAGCGGAAACTGCGTCGTCCAACCCGGACACGCGCAGTTCCGCGCACTTCGTGGGCCTGGACACGGCCACGCTCTCCCCAAGGGCGGCCCGCAACTTCTCTGCCAGAGCGTCCGCCTTTTCGGTGTTTGAGGCACCGGGAATCTCTAGGATTCTGGCTCCTGTGGCGGACACTCTGAAATTGACAGAGTCAATGCCGAGGCTTCGAAGATCGACCTTCTTCTTGGCCTCGGCCAGAGTTGCGGCGTAGGTGACGCCCTTTTGAACCGCCTCCGGCTGCAGCTTTAACACTACAGCCAAGGACCGGGGAGGGCGCGGCTTGCGCCTCCGCCTTCGTCCCTTCTTGGTCTGCGGAGCCTGCTGGGAGACAGGTACCGCAGACTGGGCCCTCCGTGGTTGAGACGGCAGGGCAGCACTCTTTGGTGCCGCCTTTGGACGCCGTCTCGCCACCACATTCCACCCCTCGTCCATAGACGCAGGAGCCGGCGGCAGTGGCCGGGGCTCCCGTTGGGGTGGGGCTGGGGCAGGTTGTTTGGCTTTGGCCTTTCCCTTCTTTCCCTTTTGGGACTTCGGGGATGGGCCGGGGCCAGACCTGCCCTGGGACGTCGGGACCGCTGGTGCCACAGGCTTAGGCTGGGGGGCAGCCTTGGCCTTGTCGGCAGCCAGTGGTGGGCGGAGGCGCGGTTCGGGCAGCAGCCTCTGCTGCAAGCCCTCGAACCGAGCGTCGAGCATCTTGCCCACACTGAGCAAGATGCTCCGCTCCAGCTCCTGCGCCTTGTCGGAGGACGGGGTCGGCGTTTGGCACGACCCCCCGACATTGACACGTGGCATTTCCTCTGCCACCCTGTCTGGGGCACGCCGCATGTCAGCCCGTAATGCGGCCAACTCGCGGCGTAGCTCCACCAACTCCGTTCGCAGCTGGTCATTGTCCGCTTTGTAGCGGTCATTGGCCAGCCGCAGACGGGTCAGCTCCTCCGACGCGGTGCGCTGGTGGAGCTCACCTACCAGCTCCTTAATGGAGGAGGCAGCATCTCGAAGAGCCTTAACATACGTCCCCTTAAGGTTCTTCGAGGTGCTCGCCACTTGGGTGATGACCTCGACGGAGCTCATCACTCGAGCTTCCAAGTCCGTCGCCGAGGTCTCATCCACTGCAGTACTCGCAATCTCCGGCGAGCCGGGTTTGGCTCTAGCCGTGCGGATTTTGCGAGCCGCCTCCTCCACTTCCTGCTCAGCGCGGAGCTCCATCTCCGCGCGCTGAGCCGCCACCAATTCCGCCTTGGCTTTGGCGAGGCCGACGTATTGCCCAGTGGTGGGCGGTCGGCCTCTGCCTCGGCGGGCGGTAGAAACCTTCGGAGCCTTTACAGGCTCCGACGCAGAGCTACTGTCCTCGTCGGACGTAGCATCTCTGGCGGAATGGCTGCGTTTCCGCTGCCACAGCCGCCCTTGAGTCCCTAGAGACTCCGCGACACTCATCGCCGATCCAGAGCTAAGCTCCTCGGCAAGAGAACTGTCCCCTTCTGAACCCGTTTTACGACCGGGTTCGCAGTCGGCTTGATCAGTAAAAGTCCGTGTAACATTGCAAGGGTCGTGTTTACGAAGACCAGCGCGTTGCTGGTCTACGGAGCAATTGTTGCCCCCCCCAGAGTACGAGGGGCGGCCCTCCACCGAGGTGGAGGGGTGGGATTTCCCGGCCTGAGCCGACGTACCCACCTGGGGACCATATTGGCAATTGCTGTTTTCCATCATTCATTCACCGATGACTCCACATCGTCGGCCCATTTTTTCAGGGGTTGGGCTCCCCTGTCAGGTGTCACTGCCGCCGGTTACCGGACAGACGCAGTGCACCCCAATCCCCCCAGCGAGGTATCCCTGCCGCCCATTATGGGTCAGACGCAGGGAACCGACGAGGCGCAACTGCCGCCCGATACGGGACAGACGCAATGCACCTCAACCACCAGTGAGCACCCTGCCGCCCACTATGGGTCAGACACAGGGTGCCGACGAGGCACGACTGCCGCCCGATACGGGACAGACGCAGCTAACCCCAACCACCAAAAGGTACCCCGCCGCCCATTATGGGTCAGACGCAGGGCACCGACGAAGCACGACTGCCATCCCATTGGGGACAGACAAGTCGCACCCCAACCACCGAAATATACCCTGCCGCCCACTATGGGTCAGACACAGGGCACCGACGAAGCAGACTGCCGCCCGATACGGGACAGACGCAGCCCGCCCCAACCACCAAAGGGCACCCTGCCGCCCACTATGGGTCAGACGCAGGGCACCGACGAAGCACGACTGCCGCCCGATACGGGACAGACGCAGCGCGCCCCAACCAGAGGAATGTTTTGGCTTCGCCCGTTGCTGGATTGCAACGGGTTACTGAGCCCCCCCGCCACGACAAGGCACATTCCAATTCGGGGGGGAACCTAACCTAACCTAACCTAACCTAACCTAACCTAACCTAACCTAACCTAACCTAACCTAACCTAACCTAACCTAACCTAACCTAACCTAACCTAACCTAACCTAACCTAACCTAACCTAACCTAACCTAACCTAACCTAACCTAACCTAACCTAACCTAACCTAACCTAACCTAACCTAACCTAACCTAACCTAACCTAACCTAACCTAACCTAACCTAACCTAACCTAACCTAACCTAACCTAACCTAACCTAACCTAACCTAACCTAACCTAACCTAACCTAACCTAACCTAACCTAACCTAACCTAACCTAACCTAACCTAACCTAACCTAACCTAACCTAACCTAACCTAACCTAACCTAACCTAACCTAACCACACGTAGGACAGTTTACAAAAGATAAAGGAAAAATATGTTTCGAGGATATTTTGGAAATATCCAAGTAAATTATATATTTGGAATGGTATTATAAGGTGGGAAAAGATGGAAAAAATGCAAATCTAAGAATCAAAATAGTAATTCGACCGCTGAATATTAAAGCTAAAAATTTTTTTTTTTTTGTAATATATAGAAATTCTGTTTGCCGGAAAATAAAAGTAAAACGGTGCACTGGCGCTCTCCACATATATTAATAGATCTCGTTGAAGATGATTTCTATAAAAAACAACATAAGGAAGACACGTAGGACAGTTTATAAAAGATGAAGGAAGAATATGTTTTAAGGATATTTTGAAAAATATTCTAGTAAATCATATATTTGGAATGGTATTGTGAGATGGAAAAGATAGAAAAAATAGAAATCTAATAAAAAAATGATTGATTAAAGTTGAATATTGAAGCTAAAAATTTGTAATGTATAGAAATCTTGTTTCTTTTGGAATTATATTCTAGCAAGCAATAAATGTATCAGAGAAATGTCAAATTTGCTAAGATGATAAATATATAATAATAAAAATATGTAAATGTGAATATTAATGAAAAACGCAAAAACAAACAAAAATAACAAGCCTATGAGCTTGAATTAAAATAATATAAAGTACAAAACTGAAATCCATAAAAACAGTCTGTGGCCACCATGCCAGAGGTAAAAGATTATAAAAAAAAAAAAAAAAAAAAAAAAAAAAAAAAAAAAAAAAAAAAAAAAACCTAACCTAACCTAACCTAACCTAACCTAACCTAACCTAACCTAACCTAACCTAACCTAACCTAACCTAACCTAACCTAACCTAACCTAACCTAACCTAACCTAACCTAACCGAGGAACACGCAAACGCCTGGCCAAACAACACGTTTCCGACTTCGTTCCGCGTGGCCACGCCCTGAAAAAATCTTTGAAAATTCGTTTTTAGTGGTAAAAGTTTTACGTACATACTTGATATATATATCAAAAGTTGAGGAAAAATCCGCCCTACACAATAGTGAAGTGTTTGTGAAAATCGGAAAACCCAGTGAAGTACAAAGTGGAAAAAAGTGAAATTTTGTGAAATTCAAAAACTTCAAAAAATTACGCTGAACGATTAGTCGGCTTGACCCCCACTTTTTTGGGTGTCGCCGGAAGCCCCTTGGTGAGCTCCATCTTTTGAGACCTTTTGCGAATTTTTTCCGCCCAGGAGGGCGGAGATATTCGCAAAAAAACAACATCCACGTGGTTGGTGAGCCACGCTCCTGGAGACGCTGGATTGGCTGTTGTAGCGGAATTCTGAAGACCTTTTCCTGGGAAGTCCGAAGGCACTTTCCCCATCGTGGAAAGTTTACTGGTTCCGGAGAAATCGACATTTGAAAATTTCACCCATTTTCAAAAAATCGTAGCGCCGAAGAACGATCGAGGACACCCCCTTTTTATAAGTCAGTATTATAGCTATTTATTAGTAGTATAAGTTAACGTAAAATAAAAAATTTTTTGACGTGTAGTTTTTGAAATATTAATTTTTGAATTTTAAGGGTAGTCACGAGGGGTGGTTGGGAACAACCCTAGACAACCATAAGTAGACTTTAAAAATAGTATAATTTATTGAAAACATATTTAAATTTTTTCAGAATTTTTTATTAATAATTGTATTTTTTATTTAGATTTTAAGTTAAAATTTTGTAACTATTCTAAATTAAAATTCGGGGGTGCAAAATAAAAATCTCTTTGGTAGCTAGCTGTGTAGCCTGTTAAAAGACCTTTCCAGAGATACCAAGCACGATCGGTTTACGATAAATAGATCAGCAGTAATCGCGGTAGGAAGTTTTGGGCGGAGGTAGGCGCATTATTGCCCTAAGTTGCCCAAAAATTCTTTTTGACATTTCTCGGCTCACAGGAGTCGTACGAAACTGAGGTTTGCTTTGTTGCTTTTTGCTTTGACTCCTCTACCCCCCCCACGCCATCTGAACCCTCTGGGACATAGGTACCCTGTATCTGTAATTTAGACCTCTACAATTGTAGAGCAGCCCGGGGGAAGAACTTTGATACCCCGCACGACCTTGTGCGACGTTTGGTTCCGCAGATATATCGGTTCGAAAATTTGGCGGCCATATTGGTCCGCCATCTTGATTTTCTTTAAACACGAATATCTTAGGAACCAAGGGTCGTAGAGCACTGCGGTTTTCTTCGGGGACCTTCCTCCGTGTTGTTTTACCCCCCCCACCACCCAACAACCCAATTGGGGGGTTCCATTTTTCCACCCTATTTTATTGTTGGATAAGATAGAGGCAGTTAGGGGAAGGAGTTTGAGCCGTCGCGCGGGTTTCTGTGACGTTTGGAACCGGAGATATAATCGTTTAAAACTTCGGCAGCCATTTTGGTTCGCCATTTTGTATTTATAAAAGTCTGATTATCTCCGGAACCCGAAGTCGTGGGAAGTTGCGGTTTCCGGTGTTACAGTTCCTGTGACAAACCCTAAAAGGTAGAGCCATAAAATAACTCTACATAGAGTCAAATTTGACACCCTCATTTGAGGTTATAATTAGGTAGAGCAGGTCTCGCCCAGACCACAGGAACTTTTTCCACGTTTCTAGAGAAAAAATTGTGACTTCTAGAACACTTTTAAGTTTGCAGCCGCCATATTGGAGGCCATATTGAAAACATTTAACTTGGGATATCTCCGGATCCCGTCATCGTAGAAGGACGCGGTTTTCATTGGTGGTGACTGCTTTGTCAAGGCTATAACTCTAAGTACAAATCGTCTCTACATAGAGTCGAAAATTTTATTCTGACCAAAACTCTGTAAAATTTTTACAGAATCACAACACCCCTTTTTAGGGCACAGAGACGATATTTTTTACTGAACAAAATAAATTTATTTACATTTTTGTTTTATTTTTCCCTTATATTACTATAATTTTTATACAACTTTTACAAATTTACATTTTAAAAAACTTTATTGACGCATACCTCTGAATCATGTATCGCACACCGGCAAAGACTGAGGGCGACACTCAAAAATCTCCGGCAAAGACAGTGACCTTGTCTAAGGTCAGACGTAGTATAGGCGAATGGGAGGCTGCGAAGGTAGATCCGCCAAATACAACTCCACTGACTACGAAGACGGAACAGGCAGGACCTGTGAAACAATATAAAAATAAAATCGTAGAAGCAAAAATATGGGTGACTAAAATAAAAAAGAATTTGGGTATATCTAGGAACCTAAAAACGGAGATTAAGACGGAAGTGACGGAGGCTGTTGATAGGCTGTACCAGATTGTCAAGGAACTGGGAGCAGCTCCTGATGACAAAAATGACAAAAACACCGAAGACAGCGAAATACCGTGTACACAATTGCAACATGGAGAACACCCCACTACCATGAACCTAAATGTGGAGCTCCTCGAGCAACTGCAAAAAACTGAAAAGACCATCCAGGAAAATAACCGGAGAATTGAGGAGCTCACACAGGTACTAGATATACACACGGGAAAGCTGGAAAATATGAGTAAAGCTACTTACGCGAGCGCCGTCACATCCCGGCAAGAAGGACCGCAGATAGAGAGAGTCGCCCTACATTCTATCATTGTAGCTTCCGAAGACGAAACAGAAACTGGCGAAGCGGTTCTCGATAAGGTGCGTGAAGCGGTCAACGCAAAAGAAGGATGGATCAAAGTTGAGAGAGTAAGAAAGGCAAGAGACAGGAAAATACTAATGAGCTGCAGGACAGAACAAGAGAGGAACCAGGTGAAGGAGAGACTGCTAAATGCAGGAAAGCGCCTCATCTGTGAAGACGTCCAGAACAAAGACCCTCTGATTATCTTGAGGGACGTCCTGCAGAAAAATAGTGACTCCGACATCGTAAAGGCCATCCGAAATCAAAATAAGGATGTAGTTGCTGGAATAGATCCCGATAAAGACCGCATCACTGTAAAATACAGGAAAAAGGCAAGAAACCCGCACGCTACGCACGTGGTACTCAGCGTGGCACCAACGATATGGAAAAGGGCGACGGAGGCTGGAACTTTGCGCATAGATTTGCAACGCATAAGGGTGGAAGACCAGTCGCCCTTAGTACAATGTACCAGATGTCTTGAGTACGGACACGGTAAGCGCTTCTGCAAAGAAACAATAGATCTTTGCAGCCATTGCGGGGGCCCTCACCTAAGGAACGAATGCGCTGACTGGCTTGCAGGCAACACACCATCCTGTAAGAACTGCGTCTCGGCAAGATGCGACCAGAAGGATCACAATGTCTTTAGCCAGACATGCCCAGTGCGAAAGCGCTGGGACGTCTTGGCGAGAGCCTCGGTAGCGTATTGCTGAGGTTGTAAACGGCGCAATCACCCCCTATCGCGTTTTACAAGCCAACTTACAGCGTAAAAAACTCGCTACTAGCGAAATAATGATAGAAGCTACAAAACGTAAAGCGCACCTTGCACTCCTGCAAGAGCCATATGTGGGAAATTCGGAGGGAACTAGAAGTTATCGAGGTGTACGAATCTTCCAATGTGCCGGGAAGGGTACTGTCAAAGCAGCAATCGCTGTCTTTGACAGTAACCTAAAAATTACACAATACCCGCAACTCACCACACCTAACATCGTAGTGGTGGGTGTTCAAAACGGCAATTGGAAGATTAACTTAATCTCCTTCTACTTCGAACCGGATCAGCCCATAGGCCCTTACCTTGTCCATCTTAGGAAGATTGCGGAGGTGCTTGGCAGAAAGTGGCTTTTGATTGGGGGTGACTCCAACGCAAAAAACACGTGGTGGGGTGGTACGACGACGGACCAAAGAGGAGTGGATACATTGGCAGCTCTGGACGAACTTGATCTTCATATCCTCAACACGGGAAACAAACCTACCTTTGATACCATCAGAGGTGGAAAAAGGTACCAAAGTAATGTCGACATCACAGCGTGCGCGGCTGGTCTGTTGGATCGGGTGGACAACTGGAAGGTCGATGAAACCCTCACTAGCGCGGACCACAATGGCATGACGTTCGACCTAGGGATGAAAAAGTCGAAAACAATTAGCATTACAAGGACCACGAGAATGTATAATACAAAGAAGGCTAATTGGTCAAAGTTTGATAACAAACTTAGCCAATTAAATAGGAACGATAAATTAACACCCGAAGAAATAGGTTATACAACGACAAAAGACAGACTGGAACATCTCGTGGTCCTGTTTACAAACAACATCAAAGAAGCTTGCGATGAATCAATACCTAAAAAGAAAACCGAAGAAAAACTCACCTTGCCATGGTGGTCTGAGCGCCTGGAACAGCTGAAGAGGGAAGTTTCCATCCGAAAAAACAGGATCGGTCGCGCCGCGCCATGCCGTCGCGCGAAGGTAGTCGAGGAATACCTGAAACAGAAAGCGGAATATGAACAAGAGGCTAAAGAGGCCCAAGTTAACAGTTGGAAGAGTTTCTGCCAGAAGCAGGACCGGGAGAGCTTGTGGGACGGAATATATAGAGTCATCGGCAGAACGACTAAAAGAGAAGAGGACTGTCCGCTACAAAACAACGGACAAGTACTGGATGCCGCAAGCTCCTCCCGTCTTCTGGCAGAGACCTTCTATCCACGGGACCGTGAAGAGGAAGACAACTTAGAGCATAAAAAGATCAGAAACATAGCTAGGGTAATAAATGAACAGCAGAGAGAGGGAGAGACAGTGGACCCACCGTTCACTATGGTAGAGCTACTCTGGGCAGCAAATTCCTTCAATGTGAAGAAGGCACCGGGCGCCGACGGCCTAACAGCCGATATCTGTAAGAGGGCTATTGAACTTGATCCCAATCTCTTCCTGTCAATAGCAAATAAGTGTCTGGAGCTGCAATATTTCCCAAGAGTCTGGAAGGAGGCGGTGGTCGTTATCCTGAGGAAATCGGGAAAGGAAAACTACGACACTCCGAAATCACACAGACCGATTGGCCTTCTGCCAGTTTTAGGCAAAATCTTCGAAAAGCTCTTAATGAGTCGGCTCAAGCACCATCTTGTTCCACGACTTAGTACTCGCCAGTACGGGTTCATGCCCCAAAGAAGCACCGAGGACTCCCTCTATGACTTGATGAATAACATTAGAAAACACCTTGACCAGAAGAAAATTATCACATTGGTATCATTAGACATAGAGGGAGCCTTCGATAGCGCTTGGTGGCCGAAAATCAGGACCCGTCTAGCAGAGGAAAGATGTCCGAGGAACTTGAGACGACTCATTGATAGCTACCTCGAAGAGAGGAGCGTAACGGTAAGATACGCGGGGGCGGAGTGTCGTAGAAGTACCGAAAAAGGTTGCGTCCAAGGGTCTATAGGCGGCCCGATTCTATGGAACCTCCTGCTTGACCCGCTTCTCCAGGGACTACAAGAAAAAGGGGAATATGCACAGGCATTCGCCGACGATGTTGTCCTGGTATTTGTGGGAGACACTGCCCAGGAAATTCAAACAAAGGCTAACGAAACTTTAGAATATGTCAGGGCTTGGGGGGTGTCGAATAAACTCAAATTCGCACCGCATAAAACCAATGCGTTGGTCATAACAAGAAAGCTAAAATTCGACAACCCCCGCCTAAACATGGGCGGAATAAATATAGCTGCTGCAAAGGAAATAAAGCTACTTGGTGTGACAATTGATGAACATCTGACTTTCAACACACATGTGCAGAATCTGTGCAAAAAGGCAGTGGCTGCGTACAAACAGTTGACGAGAGCGGCCAAAATCAGCTGGGGCCTCCATTCCGAGGTCATCCGTACTATATACATAGCGACAGTCGAACCAATCGTTCTGTACGCAGCCAGTGTCTGGGCACCAGCCACCAACAAGCGCTGCATCAAGGAAAAGCTCAATACAATACAGCGAGGGTTCCTCCAAAAAATTTGCAGGGCGTACCGAACGACGTCTCTGAACTCGGTATTACTGCTAACAGGGATGCTCCCCCTTGATATACGTGTTCGTGAGGCGGCCTCACTTTACGAGGCCAAGAGGGGAATCCCCCGACCTGAACTAAAGGGGAGAGAGGTAGAGCAAAGAGTCAAGGCAGAAAGGGCTCCTCATCCCGCGGAACACATGCGACTGGAAATAATTACGCTGGCTAACCAGGACGAACTAAACGCTAATAGTGACCATGATATACGTGTATTTACGGATGGCAGCAAGATTGACGGGCGGGTTGGTGCCTCCCTATCCTTATGGAATAGGGATGCCGAAACCAAGTCCGTCAAACTCAGTCTGCCGTCCTACTGTACCGTGTATCAGGCCGAACTCCTGGCGCTGTGTGAGGCGAGTGAGGAGATCCTACGTAGAAAAGAGGCATCTTTCGCGCTTTACAGCGACTCTATGGCTGCACTGCAAACAATTGTAGCACTGGACAGCCCACATTCCCTAGCTGTAAGAATCAGAAAAAACCTAAAAACTTTATCTCAGTTAAATAAAACTTGTGTTTTATACTGGATTAAAGCCCACGTAGGTATGGCAGGGAATGAACGGGCTGACCAGCTTGCTAAGGAGGCAGCGCTACATTCAAAGACCAGGAAGCACTACGACAAATGCCCAACGTCATATGTTAAGCGCTGCATTAGAGAGGAATCCATCAAAGAGTGGAGCGACCGCTACAAGAATGGTCAGACGGCAGGAACAACTAAACTGTTCTTTCCCGATGCAGCAACAGCCTATAAAATAGTCAGAAAAATTGAATGCACAAATATTACTACACAAATACTCACCGGGCATGGTGGGTTCTCTGAGTACCTGAATCGTTTCAGGTGCAAGGAGAGCCCATCATGTGCGTGCGAACCTGACACTGCAGAAACCGTAGAGCACGTAATCCTGGAGTGTCCAATACACATCGCGGATAGGTTCAACATCGAACAAAGGCTAGGGTTCAAAATGGTGACTGAAAACTTAAAAGAGATTATGATGAGCAATAGCAGAGACATTTTTCTAGAATACTGTAACAAAATTGTACAACAAGTAATTAACAGAAATAAAACGCAATAAGGAAATTATGTTTACAAAATATTGTGTGAAATATTTTAGTAAACATAAAACAAAAGCTAATGTATATAGAATAGATAATAGTCAGTAGTAAAATAATAGCAAATAAGATGAATATGTATATATGTACCCCTAGAAATAAGTAGAATAAGTAAAAAGTGTAAGTAGTATTAAGTAAAAATACTGTATAAAATTGTGTTAAAATTAAGCCCTCAATTGTAAAAGAAAACATAAATATCGGCACATCAGTTATTTACCCTAAATGTTATAATACAAATAAATAAAACCACGCCTTGAGAAGTAGTCTGAAGATAGGAGTAGGATTTTAGTCGGGCAACCCCACCCGTAAATATGACTGAATGAGGATGGATGAAAGAAAGAATAGTATGTGGAAAGAAAGTGCGAGAAGCAAACATGATAGAACTGGAATGAATGGAAAGTTAACACAGACTGTGGCATTGCCGCCAGAGGTAGAAGTATAAAAAAAAAAAAAAAAAAAAAAAAAAAAAAAAAAAAAAAAAAAAAAACCTAACCTAACCCCGGCCCTACCGAACGCCAACCAAACAACACGTGTGCGACTTCGTTCCGCGTGGCCACGCCCTGAAAAAATTTTTTAAAAATCGGTAAAAGTGGTATTTTCGTTATCGATTTTCAAGTGCGATACATCAATCGAAGCGGAAAAATCGTGCCCACACGCCCATACAATTTTTAAAGTGATCGGTGAAAGTGCAAAAGTACAAAGTGAGATAAAGTGAAAGTTTCAAATTTTTCGAAACTTCAAAAAATTACGCTGCTCGCTCAGTCGGCCTGACCCCTATATTTTTTGGTGTCGGCTGAAAGGCCTGAGCGAGCCGCATCTTTTGACGCCCTTTGCGGATTTTTCCCGCCCAGGAGGGCGGAGTAATCCGCAAAAAAACAACTCCCACGTGGTCGGTGAGCCACGCCCCTGGAGGTGCTGGACGGACTTCAGTGACGGTTTCCGGTACCCCTGACTGAGGCAAGAACGAAGGCGTTTAGCTGACTCAAATTAGTTAAGTAGTTTTTAAGATATAAATTTTTGAAATTTTCGTCAATTTTCAAAAAATCGTACCCCGTCAGGACGATCTGTAACCCCCCTTTTTTATTTTAGTTTATGACAGTGCTTGATAAAACATACAATATATGTTAAAATTAGAATTTTATTACGAGTAGTTTTTTAGTAATAAATTTTTTAAATTTAAGGGTTAAATTGACTACCCCAAAACAACCCTCTAGGTAAAATTGTCTATTCGGAAAAAATTTGTAAAAATATATAGAAGCATAATTTAATATTAGAAAAATTTTTAATTTATTTTTTATATTTTTATTTTGTGATTTTGTGTAAAAATTTTACATTTTGGGGTTTTTTAAATCGGGGGTTGATTTTAAAATTTTTGTGTTATTATAATTGAGCAGCTTATTTAATTCCACAAGTAACAAGCCCAAACACGAATCAAATCGGCTGGCTGGTTGCGGAGCAACTTCAAAGATTTGTTTACGGCGGCCATATTGGCGGCCATTTTGCTTTGTGGAGAAATCTTAAAATAGTTATAACTTCCGCATTTTTTATCGTAGAAACTCGGGGTTTCCTTTCACCTTAGTCTCCTATACCTCCCTACAGATCCCCCTCCTCCTTTTCACTTTCCCCCCCCCACCCAACCCCCCCATTTTTTTCCACTGGAAGTGGATAGTGCAGGTCTCGGGACGAGCGGGGAGCCCTCGCACATAGTGCTGCGACATCTGGTCTCCGAGATATAGCAATTTGGAAATTCGGTCGGCCATCTTGGTCCGCCATTTTGTTTTATTAAAAGTTGTATATCTCGGCGACCAGTTGCCCTAGAGCGCTGGGGTTTTCGGCAAAAGCTGTCCCTAAGGCCCCTCCAACCCTCCCACCCCCTTATTTCACCTTTCACCCCCACCCTAACCCCCCCTCTTTTCCACTAAAAGTGAATAGAGCCGGTCTCAGGAAGAGCGGAGAGCCCTCGCGCAGCGCTGTGCGACAGCTGAGCCCGAAGATATTAACATTTTTGACTTTTGGTGGCCATCTTGTCCGCCATCTTGAAAAACTTCAGACGTCCATATCTCGGGCACCAGGGGTCGTACGGGGCTGGGGTTTAGACCATAGTTATTGGCAGATAGAGCTCTACAGGTAGAGTAACTCTACATAGAGTTTCAGAAATAAAATTTTTATCTCTGTTTTTATATTACTTTACTTGTTTACTATTGACTCTACCAGGCACTCTAAACGCGAAAATTTAATACAAAAGGACTCTATATTTTTGCATTTAATTTCATTGTGCTATTTTGGAAAATTTTATTTATATTTATTAAAAATTTACTTATATTTTTATTTATTAAATCACATTTACTATTTACACGATAGTAGGGGCAATATACACCCCTATTTATCAAGCCTAAAATTTTACAACCATTTTGACGACTCACGTCTACGATGGCACTAGTCCACACTCCAGTTAAAACTACCAACGACATAGCAGCTACTTCCGTCCCAAAGCCAGGCTCTACATCTACATTACCAAAGACTGGTCAGGCAGGCCCTGACATCAAAATCAGTGAATGGGTTCTGGAAGCCAAGGCATGCAGGGAAAAGACGTTTGAACAATTACAGGCATCTAAAAACATCAAAACAGAAATAAAAAAGGACATTGCCAAAGCTTGTGACAGGCTCTTTTCACTGATTAAGGAGATGGCAAAGGAGATGGAAAAGACAGGGAAAAAGGAGAATAGGAAGGAAGAGCGAAAGACGGAATCACACACACAAAATGAAGATCTGTTGACCCAGCTAAAAGTCACGCAGGAGTGCCTCTCTGAAAATAATCAGAGGATGGACCAACTAAAGGCGTTGATTGAGAGCCAGAGAGAAGAAGTAAATAGTGTCAGACCAGACAGCTACGCGGGGGCGGTGTCGGGCCGATCAAAAGCTGATGCTTCTGAGAGGACGACACTGCACTCAGTAGTTGTCTCGTCAGGAAACAAAAATGACACCAGCGAGAACGTTCTGGACAGGATACGAGAGGCGGTAAACGCGAAGGATGGCTGGATCAGAGTTGAGAGAGTCAGAAAAGCCAAGGACCAGAAGGTAATAATGAGCTGTAGGACGACCGAAGAGAGGGCAAAGGTCAGGCGGAGAATTGAAGAAGCCGGTAAGAACCTCCAATGTGAGGAGGTAGTAAACAAGGATCCCCTCCTACAGCTCTGCAGTGTACTCTCTGAACATACAGATGAAGAAATCTTGGGAGCGCTCAGAAATCAGAACGAGAACATCTTTGCGGGACTTGGCAAGGATGACGATCGGATGACTGTCAAGTTCCGCAAAAAGACAAGAAACCCTCAGGTCAACCATGTGGTATTGAGCGTCTCCCCAAAGATCTGGAACAGGACTCTGGAAATAGGCGTCCTGCATATAGATCTGCAGAGGGTCAGGGTCGAAGATCATTCGCCCCTGATTCAATGTACGAGGTGCCTAGGATTTGGCCATAGCAGACGCCTATGTAAGCAAACAGAGGATCTGTGCAGCCACTGCGGATACGAACACCATAAAAAAGACTGCGAGGACTACATAGAAGAAATCAATATTAGGTGCGTAAATTGCGAAAAAGCCGGTATCGATTTTTCACATAATGCCTTCAGCCATTCATGCCCGACCCGTAAGCGGTGGGATGAATTGGCCCGCCAATCGGTAGCCTACAGCTAAGTAGTCCTCGTGGAAGTATCCGCACAGCAGCGTCCTGCCCCTCTGTTGGTACTGGGATTAAATAACAAAGACGGACAAAAACAATAACAAACATAAATCTTTCGGAGCAGGGTTAGGAACGTTGGCTGGTTGGGTAATTCCATAATCTTTATAGATATGAAAACCCTAACCAAATTGTTAGACTTAGCCCCGAGTCATTACTTCCACCGTATCGAAACACTTCGTATTGCAAATAGAGCTGGTAGAGTCAATGAGGCCATTTCGATTCTCACTGGGCGAGTCGACAAGATTATTCATTATGGCGACCAAACATCCACCTCTTCGGTTTGTCACGGCAAATCGAATAGGGTAAATATAGGAAATAAAAATCAGGAAACATAAAGTAATTGTACATAAACATATGTTGACAAAATATTTTGAAAAATATTTTTAGGGCAACATATATATATATAATAGTGAATGTAAATAGCAAATAAGAAACAATAGACTTAAAATAGCCATAAGTGTCAAATGTATATGTAAGAGAAAAACTAGTTTATAATAAAAATGTAGAATCATAAGACATAAAAAAAAAAAAAAAAAAAAAAAAAAAAAAAAAAAAAAAAAAAAAAATGTAGAGATATAAGCTCTACTTTTCAAAAATGTAAACAGCATTGATCAGTAGCCGTAAGTAATTAAGATATTAATTTGATATAAGCAAAACATGTAATACATACTGAAATAAAAAACAATAATGTTTAGAATAAAAGACGTAAAAGAAAAACATATTGCACGTAATAACATAGTATAAACACTGGATAAAAATGTAAAAATTATAGAAAATCATAAAAGTTAAATGTAAACTAGTATATAAAAAAATAAGAAGCAACTGTACATAAAAGCATACAACAACTAAAAAACTATAAAAATGTAATAAATATTAAGATAAAATTGTAGAGCAAGGAGTATGCAATACCTAAAGCTCAAAAATGATTCAAATAAAAATAAAAAGGTCTTATGTGTTACCCCATCTTCCCCACCCCTGTTGATAATAGACGTAAGCTGAAAGTAGTTAGACAGTAGGGATGACAGACGGGAATCCCACCCCGTATGAGTATATAAGAGACGAATGCAAGAAAGACACAGTATGAAGTATGAAAGTGCGAGAAGAATAAATGATAGAACTGGAATGAGAGGAAAAAGCGTAGAATAAAGTTAGCTTCCACCCATGAAGCTAGTAGACGTGAGAAAAAAAAAAAAAAAAAAAAAAAAAAAAAAAAAAAAAAAAAAAAAAAAAAAAAAAAAAAAAAAAAAAAAAAAAAACCTAACCTAACCTAACCTAACCTAACCTAACCTAACCCAGAGACCGCGGTCACCCCCCGACCCGAGAACACGCGTCTGACCGAAAACCTCGTGGTTACGCCCAAGAAAATATTTTCAAAAATCGAAATAAGTGGTATTTTTTGTGAGTACATACAAGTGTGTAGTATCAAAAGTTGCGGAAAAATACGCTCTACACAGTGCAACAACAATTTTAAAAACTGGTGAAAGTGGTGAAGTAGGGTGACCAAAAAAGTGATATTTTGTACAAAATCAAAACTTTGAAAAAATACGCTGCCCAAACGCGATCGATAACATAGTGGTTTTTTGGTGTCGTTGGAAGCGTCTCGACGAGATCTACGCTTAGACATCAATTTTGGATTTTTTCCGCCCACCAGGGCGGAATTAAGGCCAAAAAAACAAGTACCACGTGGCCACGTGTTTCCTGATCCGGAGTTTTTCTGGCCCAACTAACTACGTGGATTTGTGCTCCCCATCAACTTCAACTCGACGACGCTTCAATCAAGTTTGTACCATTATTAGTTTTTTAGTAATTAAATTTTAAAAAATTAGTAAAAATTCAAAAAATTGTAACTCGAAATAGCGATCGATGACATATATTTTTTAAAATTGTTCTTAAAAGTGTTTATCTGTATCTACAACCCCTCCAAATTTCAAAATTTTTTATTGAGTAGTTTTTAAGTTATAAATTTTTTAAATTAAGGGTTCTTCACGTGGGGGTAGAAATATTTATTAAAAAATTATCTTTTTTATTTTAAAAAATAGTCTATCATTTGTGTAATAATTAAGAAAAATTTCAGATTTTTTAGATTAGTTTTTATATTTTTTATGTAAATAATAGTGATATATTTTAAGATTTTTGCGTATTAAAAATCCAAACTTTATTTTACACAAAAATAGTGATCGCCTTTGGATAGCATTTTTAAAGACCTTTACTTTAAGCCCAAACACGGGGGAATTGGACCAGTTATTGCCGATTTTAAAACTGACGGCCGCCATCTTGGTCGCCATTTTGGATTTTTATTTTTGTCATAACTCCTGCAGTTCTGATCGTAGAGAGTTGCGGTTTTCTTTGCTGACCTAAGCAAAATAAGCAGCATCGTACAAGGCTCGTTTGAACTCTATGTAGAGTCACATTTTAACATAGAGTTTTGACACCTGGAACACGTAGTCATTGGCAAGACAATTACTCCAGTCTTTTCCGCGTCTTTCTGCGATCAAAATTGGAGGAGAAACCTGCAACAAAAGATTGCAGTCGCCATCTTGGACGCCATTTTGAATTTTTAAATTGGCTATAACTTCCGATCGATTGATCGTAGAGAACTGCGGTTTCTTGTGTTGACTTAGGCTCCACCAGGAGATTATTTTAAGATACTTAGGGACTCTACATAGAGTCTAAAATAAGGTAGAGTTTTTAATTAATAATATTGTAAAGCTCGTCAAGCTGACCTTTCAGGTCTTTTCCGCGCTTCTCTACAGCGTAAACTTCCTGAGTTATCTGCAATTTCTTTATGGTGTCGGCCATATTGGTTGCCATTTTGAAATTCTTTAAACCTAAATAACTTCGGAACGCCGAGGCTGATTGAGGTGCGGTTTTGAGCATTGACCTGCACTCTATTAGTGTTATAATTAACGCTAAATAACTCGACTCTACATAGAGTTCAAAAATAGAGTTGATTTCAAAAATAGTGATTTAGGCTCTCTATTGGGCCGTTAACTAGATTATAAGAAAATAACCCATTTTACTAAGGTAGAGTTGACAATACCGTAATATTTGGAAAATATAATTTTACAGAATTATATAATAATTATATTATTGTTAGAGTTTAAGTTAGACACCTCATTATACAAAGGTGCTATTTTCATATATAACTTTTACAAACCTTTTATTCTTTTTATATTTACTGACACATACCTCCGGTTAAAAATGTTTCGTACACCAATCGCGAACCCTAATGCAGAAACGGAAGAAACAACGCAACCCTCCCCTTCCCGAACAGTAACTAAAATAACAAATGTCAGACGAAGCGTAGGAGAATGGGAAACGGCTGGCACAAGTGGTAGCCGTTCTTCCACGTCCCCAATTGCCAGCAAGTCAAAGCCGAAAGGTGCTGTAAAAGTACTAACAAAAGCGCTATCACAAGACTGTGAACAAAGCAGGTCAGCCCAGACAAATCCAAACGGTCCTCCTGTCGAGCACAAGGACAAACTTTCAGAGGCTAGAGCTTACCTTTTGAAAGCAAAGTCCAATATCAATAACTCGCGGAACCTCAAAAATGACATTAAGGTAGCGGTTATTGAGGCAGTGGACAAATTGTTCAATGTAGTCAAAGAACTACACAAGGCTCTAGGGGAGAAAGACGCAAAGGAGAATGTGGAGGCGAGAAACCATCCGACAACCGTCCTTGGAGACGAATGCGCAGGAAGAGTCGCAGAGCAAAACTCCACTCTGTTGAAAGAGCTTATGCTCACTAATGAAAGAGTTCAGGAGACAAACAAATTGATGCGAGAGCTGAATGTGTCAATGGAAAAACAACACCAGCTCATCAAATGCGCCCCACAAGAGACCTACGCCAATGTTACAGCAACCCCCAAAAACCAGAACTTGTCAAACAGGAGGGCCATACACTCGGTGTTGGTAACCTCAAAAGATGAAACAGAAACAGGGGAGGAAGTGCTGGAAAGAATCAGAAAAGCAGTGAATGCCAGGGAAAGCGGAATAAGGATCGATAGGATAAGGAAAACAAAAGATAGAAAAGTAGTAGTGGGCTGTGGTTCCGAAGAAGAGAGAAGAAGGGTGAAGGAGAGCATAAACAGCAGAGACAGTCACTTGAACGTGGAAGAAGTAAAAAACAAGGACCCCATGGTGCTGATAAGAGACGTGATAAGTTTTCTGAAAGATGACGAGATAATCGATGCGCTAAGAAAACAGAACAAAAAGCTCTTTCGGGATCTGACTTCGCAAGAATCTAGAATCGAGATCAGATTCCGAAAAAAGACGAGAAACCCACAAACAAATCACATAGTGGCAAGAGTATCACCAGAGCTGTGGAAACGAATGACGACAGAAGGCGCAATTCATCTCGATCTGCAGAGAGTACGGGTCGTGGATCAGTCCCCGCTGGTGCAGTGTTCCATGTGCCTGGGGTACGGACACGGTCGACGTTTCTGCAAAGAGAAAGTAGAGAAATGCAGCCACTGTGGAGGTCCACATAAGAGAGACGACTGCCACGAATGGCGCACTGGAACTGTACCAACTTGCTGCAATTGCATAAACGCAAATGTAGACAATACAGAGCACAATGCCTTCAGTAGTGAATGTCCCGTGCGTCAACGATGGGAGATGTTGGCTAGGGCCAGCGTAGCCTATTGTTAACGCCGAAGTCCCATCAACCCAAACAAAAGCAGCTCCACCAGGAAAGCCCGATTCAAACCTCGTCATACAGGCAAACCTCCAGAGGATGCAACTGGCCACAAATGAAGTCATGTTGGAGGCCGTAAAGAGAAAAGCCTCATATGCACTATTGCAGGAGCCATATGTTGGTGCGGTTGGGAGGGTGAAGAGCTACCGGGGAGTCAGGATCTTCCAGGACACCGGAACGGATACAGTCAAAGCGTGTATTGCGGTGTTCGACCCCGAAGCCAAAATAACGCAATACCCGCGACTGACCACACCCAACATCTGCGTGGTGGGAGTCTGTTCCGGGGCCCTGAGGACTATCCTCGTCTCTTTCTACTTCGAGCCGGACCAGCTTATGGACCCATACCTAGAGCACATAAAGAAAATAAAAGAAGACCTAGGAACAGATAATATCTTAATCGGAGGAGACGGGAATGCCAAGAATACCTGGTGGGGAGAGAAGAAGACAGACCCAAGAGGAGAAGAACTCCTCAGTGCAATAGACGAGCTCGAACTGCACATACTTAACGTTGGCAATAAACCAACCTTTGATACATTCCGAGGCGGTAAACAATACAGCAGCATAGTAGACATTACAGCATGTTCTACAAAACTGTTAGATCGGGTCGACGAATGGAGGGTGGATAACAGCCTTACGAGTGCGGACCACAGCGGCATCACATACAAAATTACTTTACAAAGAGACAAGGGCATCACTTTCACAAGCACAACACGACTCTACAACACAAAAAAGGCAAATTGGAAAGAATTTCATGATAAATTTATCCAATTAAACCAAGCACAAACACTAAACCTAGACGCAGTCAGAAACACAAAAGACACAACACAACTGGAAACACTTATAACACTCTACACAGACACAATTACAAAAACATGCACACAAACAATCCCACACAAAACAAATAAAAATAAACTTACCTTGCCGTGGTGGACCGAGGAACTGAGGAAGATGAAAGAGGAGGTCGTCACCTGCAGAAGAAGGATAAAACACGCTGCACCGATCCGCCGAGCGAAGGTTGTCAAAGAATACCTACAAAAGAAAAATAATTATGAAATGGAGGCAAAACGAGCTCAAATTGAAAGTTGGAAGGAGTTCTGTAGCAAACAAGATAATGAAAGCATATGGGACGGAGTGTACAGAGTAATTGGTAGGACAAAGAAAAGACACGAAGACGTTCCATTGGAAAAGGATGGGAAAACCCTTAATGCAAAAGAATCGGCACAACTACTAGCCGAAACCTTTTACCCAAGGGACGTAGAGGAGGCAGATGATGAAAGTCACAAAAGAACAAGAATAAAGGCAGGAGAGGTAAACCTTTGGGAAGAGGAGGAAGAACCTAGAGAGCAATCATTCACATTACATGAGCTCAAAAATGTCCTCAAAACGTTCAACCCCAAAAAAGCTCCTGGATTGGATGGTTTTACTGCCGACATCTGCGCCCACGCTATAGAAAGTGACCCAGAGCTCTTCTTAGCGATTCTGAATAAGTGTTTAGAGCTGCACCACTTTCCAGTTGCATGGAAGGAGGCGGTCGTGGTGGTGTTAAGGAAGCCAGCGAGAGACGATTATGGGAACCCCAAATCATACCGACCCATTGGATTACTCTCCATCCTAGGAAAAATTTATGAAAAGCTATTGATGACCAGAATAAAACACTATCTAATACCCCGGATGAGTACTCGCCAGTACGGATTCATGCCCCAGAGATGCACCGAAGACTCCCTCTATGACTTGATGAAACACGTTAGATCCAAACTCCAAGAGAAAAAGCTCATTACAATCATATCATTGGACATTGAGGGAGCCTTCGACAGCGCCTGGTGGCCGCAAATACGGGTCCGTCTGGCTGAGGAGAAATGTCCTAGGAACTTACGACTGGCCATCGATAGCTACCTGACAGACAGGAAAGTTAAACTCAGGTATT